>OX461811.1:56142526-56165058 GCA_949802685.1 Dicyrtomina minuta | reverse complement strand
TTTAACACAGTATTAAATGCCAGTACGCGGGTCTCTATTAATACGCGGGTCTCTAATTATACGCGGGGGGTTGAGGCTCGAGTTTTGATAGAACGCGGGGTGTACTATCAGAGGAAATACGGTATATGTATACTATATGTTAGTAAATACCGTAACGTACAATTGTAACGATACATTTTGTAATGTGCTATTGTAGGGAATGTCCACAAATGGCGCAATGGAAAAATTCCAAAAATTTATGTAAGAACAATTTTAAAAGCTTAAAATTTTCTAATTTGACGTTTTTAAAAAGTGTAAAATATTCTAGTTTCAGGATTTTAAAAAGTGTAAAATTTTCTAATTTGATGTTTCTAAAAAGTGTAAAATATTCTAATTTCAAAATTTGAAAAAGCTTAAATTGTTCCAATTTGACGTTTTTAACTTGGCTGCTAATGACACCCTTTACAAAAGATAGCCATTTACGGCGCAATGACTAAGTTGAAGACAAGGGGTCATAGTATAGGCTCATAAAAATTGGGATTTTTCGATGACATCTATTGTGGACGATCCCTTGTTCATTTTAAGATCTCTCAGCCCACGCTCTATAACAGACCCTTGCACTATTCTAATGTATACGGTATAGTTACTTTATGAATTTCAATAAGTGTCATTTTGAAATATTACCTAGTACATATTTTTTTAAATACAACTTTAATCTTTAAAAATGTATGCAAATTCCATAAAAATTAACATGCTCATCTTAATAATAAAAAATTACTTTGTAAAATGTGTAATTTAAATTCAAACTGTACATCGCCTAACCTACGTATTTTTGGGTTCCAAAAAATATGATGAGCCAAATGCCGTATACAGATTCTGCAAGGACGAATTCCCGAAAATCCGAATCCGACTCTGACTGAGAAAATATCTAGGGAAATGGGAAATGTAGACAGATTACTTTGAATTCTCAACTTGGACATAATCGTCATCCTAATGACCTTCTTTTAGCACAATAAACGGAATGACTATGACTGCATCTGACTCTCCTCACGTCACATGAATTCAAATTAGGATTCTCAAAAACCTCAGAGAAAAATGCTTAAAGAAAAAGAAGAAAATGAATCTGGATAGAAAATATAAAGGGATGAGCGTATAACTCAATGGGAACAATACATATATCGTCTGTGAAGAACCAAAGTGACCCATATCCATTTTTAACTCAAAACAAAAATCAACTATCTGCAAAAATATTCAAATGTGTCTTAGGAGCATTTAAATAGAACATTTTGCACTTTTCAAAAATATGTAAATACAAAACTTTACACTTTTCAAACACAAGGAATTAGAACATTTCACACCTTTTCAAAAACATGGAATTAGCAAATTTTGCACACTTCCGAAAACATGGAATTAGAACATTTTGCACCTTTCCAAAAACATGGAATTAGAACATTTTGCACCTTTTCAAAAACATGGAATTAGCAAATTTTGCACCCTTCCGAAAACATGAAATTAGAACATTTTGCACCTTTTCAAAACCATAAAAATAGGACATTTTGCATTTTTCAAAAACATGGAATTAGAACATTTTGCACCTTTTCGAAAACATGAAAATAGAACATTTTGCGTTTTTCAAACACTCCTATTTAGCATTTTACGCTTGTTTCTCATTTTGTTATTATGATTTAGCTCGTTTTGATTGTAGCTTAAATTGGATATGGGTCATTTTGGTTCTTCACAGACGATATTCAGTTAGATTTGGATTTAGATTTTGGACCCGCGGATCTGGATATATTTGAATGTTGAGTATAAGAAAACGAGGAGAAAGAAGTTAAGATTTTGACGACGGGAAGAGATGTACGCTGAAGATGTGCAAACGAGCTCATTGAGAGATTTGTGAAAGTCTTTGTTCATGTCTCTGTCTTCCATTCTCACGTCCACGTCCACGCTCCTATATACAGTCATGCGGGGGATATATGATACATATATAGTCACCTATACTTTCATCGTCAGTCAGAGAGCTTCGACTTCATAGCTATCTTATGACCGCCCTTGAATGAACAAGTAGCCATTAAATATTCCACTCAAGAAAATGTCACATAGTCCATTTCTTTAGACAGCTCTCTGGCAAAGAATTAGATCTCTCACACAAAAACCCAAAAGATGATGATGATCTTTAGACTCGCACTCTCAAGCTGTCGCCTTAGTGCCTCAACTTCACGGAAAACCAAAAAAACTGAAAACCGAAAAACTAATACGTCATAAAATATACATGTCTGCTGAACCAACAGACCACTAAAAATATAGCCCGCAAAGTATAGCAACCATACGGCCATCCCTTTTAGGATAAGGGGTCGTCCACAATTGACATAACTGGTAGGGTCAATGGGTCAACTTGGAAAATTTACTTTTTAAAAACGACGAATGGGAAAAATTTAAGCTATTTAAAATCGTGAAATTAGAATATTTTACACTTTTTTAAAACTTCAAATTAAAATATGAAAGCTTTTTGAAATTTGAAAATTAGAATACTCTGCACTTTTAAAAAACATCAAATTGGAAAAGTTGAAGCTTTTTAAAATCGTGAAATTAAAATTTAAAATGTATTAAACTTTTTAAAAGCGACAATTCGGAAAAATTAAAGCTTTTAAAAATCGTGAAATTAGAGTATTTTACACTTTTTAAAAACATTAAATTAGAAAAATTTAAGCTTTCTAAAATCGCTAGGTTAGAATATTTTACACTTTTTAAAAACGCCAAATTGGAACAATTTAGGCTTTTTAAAATCTTGAAATTAGAATATTTTACTCTTTTTAAAAACGTTAATTTGGATGAAGCTTTTTAGAATTTGCTTACATAATTGTTTCGAATTTTTTGATTACGTCATTTACGGACAATCTCTAACAAGTCCCTGGCAATGGCGGCAATTGCATCATTTTAAAATATATGTACAAAAAACATACCATTTAAAAATGTATCACAATTCAGAAAGCGAGGGTGGAAATAGTTAGTAGTTTAATTAAAGTTTTTTACGTCTTACAAATTTAAGAAAAATCTTCAAAACAGAATAATGGTTGAATGTAGAAGTTTGTCGCCTTTACTTGCGATTAAGTATTTACCTCATTGCGATTACTGTAGTTTCCTAAGTAATTCGTAATTTCCATGTAAATAATTTCATTTCTGACTGTGTCTTGAGCCAAACCTTTATCCCAGTTACTCCAATTTACATTTTGCTGCAAACATTATTACCAATCCCTGCAAACGGCGGGAATGGGAACTGCGGATGAGCTCATAACATTACACTTTTAATTTGGCTAAATCCAACAAAAAGTTGAATCAAAAGCATCGCGTTGCCGAAAAGAGAGTGAAGAAGCGTCCCACTCCCACAGTCCCAATTTGCGACACCAACTTCAATTGCAACTGCAACTGCTGCACTCAACTGCTCTGTAAAACGAAAACAGACGTTTGACTTACACTCATAAAAATCCACTAATGGTAATGATGGACATTCAGCATTCAGTAAATGGCTGACGACGACAAAGACGTCAGGAACGCAAGTGTTGGCGCTAGCCCTTAAAACCAAAAGATGGGAACCGCTCATAAAACATATAAAAGTAAGCTGCTAAAAGTCACAGCTACAGCGAAGAAAATAAAACTACTGTTATAAAGGGAAGAGATGCAGTCTAAATTGTTAGAGCTCAGCCCAAACCAAGGCCAGACGAAGGAAATGCTTTTAGGCAGCAATTTGTTTCCATACAAAAACCACCATTTTGATTGTATTGACCCTTTTCTTTGGTAAACCAAAATGTTCTATTTACATGTTTTTAGAAAAATTTAATATTTTCGTTTTACTTGATTCAGAAAAGTGCCTAATGTTCCATTTCCATGTTTTTGAAATAAACAAAGAAATGTATTTGCAACTTTTAAAAAAGTCAAAATATTCCTTTTACATGTGTTTTTATCTATATGCTCCGTTTTAAAACGTGACATCTCGTAACAGTACGTCAAATTTCCGTAAGCGTTCCTTTTAATGCACCAAAATGACGCATATCCGATTTAAATTATAGAACCAAAATGAGCTATGTCATAAAAACAAAATGAAAAAAATGTGTATGTAAATTGTTCAATTTGCATGTTTTTGAAAAGTGCAAAATGTTCCATTTGCATGTTTTTGAAAAGTCAAAATATTACCTTTACATTTAAAAACTGCAAAATGTTCCATTTACATGTTTTTTAAAATTTCAAGCAGCGGGGCCTGCCTGCAATATCCGGCCCTGGGCCAAAGTCCAAACTAACAGCAAATAATAACAACAACAACAGAGTATACATTGCAACTGAAGAAGCAAAATTGCCCATCTCCAATTCTCATATTAAAGCAAAACAATATCTCCTATCTAATCTTCTGCCCTTTTCTGATCTCTTGACGCCAAAGCATTTGTATTGTGTGAAGCGCAGAAAAAAACAGAATAAGAAAGAAACTCTACATATATTATGTTTATAGCACTTGAACCTTGTCAAGAATTGAGCCTATAGACACGTGTCTGTGTGAACTTTCCACTCCAAATAAAAATCAAATCCAAAAATTCAAGTGCAAAGTTGGACTAAAAAGAGATGAATACCATGAATAGCAACGCCAACCTTTTTTTTTACCGATCCGGATAAAATAAATAAGGATGAAAGTAAAAGCATCTCCTCTCCAGTAACACTCCCATATACCTTCTTTTTACTTACCACTTGAGTCAATGCTCGATACAAGGCCAAATTCAAATACCCGACACAGTACAGTGATTTGGTTTTACAGTAAATATACATCTCAAACTACAGCACTCCGATTGTATTAGGCAGAAACCGAATCACCGAAACCGAAACCGTAACCAAAAACCGAAACCGAAACCGACAAAGGACAAACATAATAAGGAAGATGTGTCCTACATAATATTTGAATGGGAAGGAGACGAAAAGATTATCTGCAGATGTCGAAAAGGGAGAAAGAAAAAGAAGAGGATCTGTTGATAAAATTCAATCAGCCGATCGTGAGTTAAAGCGATTTCCCCTCAAACTCTCAAAGGGAACATCTCAAGCGACGCGCACTCAAAAACTCACCAAACCATGAAATAATGAATTCAATAGAATACACACTAACATTAGATTATTCCCACCTTTCGCCCCTACGAAATGTCTTCTTTTCAGTATTACAGCCACCTTATAATATAATCTATTCTTTACGATACGGGTGTACCGTGAAAGGTACACAGGGCATCACGTACCTACCTCAGATTTTTAACCCACGTTATGTGACTATATGTCTGTCTGTTTGCATGCATTAGTATGTCGTATATCGTCTGTGAAGAACCGAAATGACCCATATCCAATCTAAGCTGGAATCAAAATGAGCCATGTCATAAAAACAAAATGAGAAATGTTAATTATTTGTTTTTGAAAAGTGTAAAATCTTCTATTTACATGTTTTTGAATTGTGTAAAATGTTTTATTTACATATTTTTGAAAAGTGTAAAATTTTCTATTTACATGTTTTTAAAAAGTGTCATATCGTTACTGTAGATCCAAAGTGGCAGTTCTCCAAACGCAGGTAAAAGCAAAGTGGCCGTTCTCCATCCTTTACTAAACGCAAAGTGGCCGGTCTCCAATCTTGTTCAAACAGGATCAAATTGGAGACCGGCCACTTTGCGTTTAGCAAAGGATGGAGAACGGCCACTTTACTTTTACCTGCGTTTGGAGAACGGCCACTTTGCATCTACAGTAACGATATGTTCTATTTACATGTTTTTGAATTGTGTAAAATGTTCAATTTACATGTTTTTGAAAAGTGCAAAATATTCTATTTACATGTTTTTGAAAATTGCAAAATATTCTAATTACATGTTTTTAAAAATTGTAAAATATTCTATTTACATGTTTTTGAATTGTGTAAAATGTTCAATTTACATGTTTTTGAAAAGTGCAAAATATTCTATTTACATGTTTTTGAAAATTGCAAAATATTCTAATTACATGTTTTTAAAAATTGTAAAATATTCTATTTACATGTTTTTGAATTTTGTAAATTGTTCAACCTGTTTTTTGAAAGTGCAAAATATTCTATTTAAATGCTTTCAAGACATGTTTCAATAATTTTGTAGATAGTGCATATTTTTTTTGCTACAAATGGATATGGGTTATTTTAGTTCTTCGCAGACGATATTACTAAGTGTATTGTGTTGTACTAGTGGCGTGGGAACTGAAAGTTGGAAATTTGAAATTAAAATATAGAAACATTGAGAGATGAACATTGAGCGGGTGAAAGCGAAAGGTAGAAAAGGGGAAAAACGTGGAAGGAATAAATATATGGGCAAAAAGGTAAAGGGCAAGAAACCATATGATAATCACGTGTAGTGTGACTGTAGACTGTGAGGTGTAAGGGAGGTTATCGGTTGGTGGGTATCTACTTCTGTACCCGTACACATATTTAAAAAGTAAAAACATGGGTCATCAGTAGGTTGTAGGATTATTCCTACCCGGACTTTTCCTACCCGGACTTTTCCTACCCGGACTATTCCTACCCGGATTATTCCTACCCGGACCTTTCCTACCCGGGCTTTTCCTACCCACGACCAAACCTAGGA
Source organism: Dicyrtomina minuta (assembly GCA_949802685.1). NCBI lineage: Eukaryota > Metazoa > Arthropoda > Collembola > Symphypleona > Dicyrtomidae > Dicyrtomina > Dicyrtomina minuta. The sequence goes on along the minus strand of OX461811.1, from coordinate 56,158,456 downwards.
CTTTTCCTACCCATGTACAAAAAAAGAAACTACACATCGCGCAAAGATATACCCACAGAATACAACGTTATTACCTATATGTTTTGCTGTTCTTTCGTCCTTTATCAATTCATGTAGATTATAATACTTTTGAGTGTTGTCTTACACCATCTTTTTCAGTTTTCATGTTAGGGATAGTTTACGTAAATTAACATAATTAATTAAAGACAATAGTCGGTATTATTTATAAAAACTTATTTAAATGAAGTATTTATTCTTAATTTAGTAATAATTTAATACACTCGTTTGACACTGCCGCGTTATTACGGTACACTCATAAATAGTAATACTTGTTTATTGTTTCATGGTCATGGGTAGGAAAAGTCCTAGGTAAGGTCGTGGGTAGGAAAAGTCCGGGTAGGAAAAGTCCGGGTAGGAATAATCCGGGTAGGAATAGTCCGGGTAGGAAAAGTCCGGGTAGGAAAAGTCCGTTTACCCATCAGTAATAGTAAACAAGTTGCTATGTGCTCTTATTTACGTGAAAGTCAACTTTGAGCAGTGTACATTATACAAATAGAAAAAAAAGAGAAATAGAAATATGAAGTCATATTTATTCATGCTGAAGAATCTAAAGAAGCTATATACAAGATAATGTCTCAAACTCTATGAAACTGTCTTATGGTAAGTATTTCAATTAAATTCAAATTCTTAGAAAACTATATTGAAACTTCCGGAATGCTTCTTGGAAATTTACAATGTCATGTTTTCAACGGCTATGTAGTATCAGTAGATTTACTTGTAAGCAATGTTTTAAATCGTGAATTTTGTATGCACAAAAAATGGTTGCAAATAATGAATTTTGCATGTTCAACAGAGGCTGTAAATAGTGAATTTCGCATGTACAAAAAATATTTACAAAAAGTGAATTTTGCATGTGCACAAAATAGTTGCAAATAGTGAATATCCCATGTAAAAAAAGCTGTAAATAGGGAATTTTGCATGTAAAAAAGCTGTAAACAAGGAATTTTGCATGTGCAAAAAATATTTGCAAATAGTGAATTTGGCATGTAAAAAAAGCTTTAAATAGGGGATTTTGCATGTAAAAAAAAGCTGTAAATAGGGAATTTTGCATGTAAAAAAACATTTGCAAATAGTGAATTTGGCATGTAAAAAAAGCTGAATATAGTGAATTTTTCTTGTAAAACAAAGTTGTAAGTAAATAGTGAATTTTGAGTGTAAGCAAAAGTGGTAAAAAATAAATTTTGAAAAAAAGCTGAAAACTGTGTATTTTGCATGTAACCAAAGCTTTTAAATAGTGAATTGTACATGTAAACAAAGTTATATATAGCTATAATAACATCTAAATGGCCTGTTTTCCCTCGTCAACTAACTAAGCATAAGATGCATACCTTCAGCTCAAAAGATATTTTAATTTCAAGACTTGACATATATATATATATAATATGAATATCTTGATCACGATCTCGTCCCCACGTCAATAGAAATTCAAAGCAGTCCAAATCCGAATTCAAATATACGGCATCCATCATCCAGGTCCAGCTCCATAGCCACTTACTATCTCCTCCCACTCTCCTTAATACAACCCCATTCCCAAATACGAAATACAAATACACTCTCGCAGATTTATACAGCTTATGAATACCTACCTTTACTTACCTACCTAAGTACCATAAGTAAGAAGGTAGCACCCCATTCGAATTGAAATACAGTGTACAGACATTGAAATGCTGACACTGAATACGCTATCTACATTCACTCCCATGACTATACAGTGCAGTAATGTCAATGTCCATGTCAATGTGTAGAGCAGTAAAAAGAAAGTTTTGGGATACTTTCACTTTCCCACACACAAAATCACAGGCTAGAAGCTGAATCTCACATTTTTACAAGTTGGAAGGACAAACATATGAATTTCAACAAGAGCTTCCTTACCAATCCAAATGCCCCAACCCAAAACCAACCAAGTTTAGTGGAGCGTGTAGAAAACTACATATGGTCTGTGAAGAACCAAAATGACCCATATCCAATTTCAGCTCGAATCAAAATGAGCTATGTCATAAAAACAAAATGAGAAACATGCGTGAAATGTTAAGTAGAAGTTTTTTAAAAGTTCAAAATGTTTTTTACATGTTTTTAAAAAGGTGCAAAATGTTTTTTACATGTTTTTAAAAAGCGTGAAATGTTCTATTTACATGTTTTTGAAAAGGTGCAAAAATGTCAAATTCCATGATTTTTAAAAGTTGCAAAATGTTCTATTGGAGGGGTAACCGAAAGTGAGGTCTGGCAAGGATAAAGCTGCCGTTCACTTGCATGCAAAATTTATCCTTGCCAGACCTCACTTTCGGTTGCCGCTACTGTACTTACATGTTTTTGGAAAGTGTAAAATATTCTATTTAAATGCTTTCAAGACATATTTGAAAATTTTTGTAGATAGTGAATACTGTTTTTAGCTACAAATGAATATGGGTCAATTTGGTTCTTCACAGACGACATGCCTACAAAAGGCATAGGAAAAGAGAAAGTCCGCTGGATGTAGCTCTGGAATCTGCTTTAGTATTCACCTTAAGTGACACTCTCACTATAATAATAAAAAAGCCACATGATGATTCACGTCGCCCACGGAGATAATATAGAAATAGAATTTAAGTTTGTGACTCGCTCAACGAAAATGGGTTGTCCAAATCCGAACTCGAATCCGAATCCAAAGGCGAGATGAAACCGAACCGAATAAATAATAAAAATAACTCAAAATCCAAATCTCAAGGGACATGAACAAGAAAATTTGAAAGCTTACACACAACCAGCTCAAGAAAGACTGGGACAATCTCCCTCCAACCGACCCACCCCTCATACATATGTACATACAAACAAACTTACTACATATTATGTCATTCTATCAATTCCTATAGATTACGTGTAGCAATACGTACGCAAGTATATGTTTAAAGTAGAAGAATTTTGGATATTCCTGATATTTTAAATTTTATTCGTAAATTTGTGTACGATCAAATTTTGCATTTCTTTAAGCTTTTTTTTAACGATGCGATGAGCTAAAAATGTAGGAAATTACAGGATCTCAATAATTACGAGCTGAAAATAAGTAATTTTGTTTCTCTGTCCGCCTGATCCCTGATCCCGACGCCTCACACAGATTTCCTCCAAACATGGCCGGATAATGCAACCAGCGCAGGCAGCCCCCGCTGCCTGAATTTTCAAAACAAAATGTGAATTGAACATTTTTAAGTTTTTAAAAATATTAAAAAAGAATATGTTGACTTTTCAAAAACATGCAAACTTTTTTTGTACATTTGAAAAACATGGAAATCAATCATTTTTTACTTTTCTAAATCAAGTAAAAGGAGCAATTTGAACTTTTATATAATATTTAAATAGAATAATTTTAACTTTTCTGAATCAAGTAAATCAAACATTTACCACTTTTCTCAAAACATGTAGATAGAACATTTTGAACTTTTCTCGAAACATGTAAATAGAACATTTTGAGTTTTGAAAATCATGCAAAATAATTTTTTTTTCTACATTTCAAAAACACGGAAATAAAACATTTTCAACTTTTCTCAAAACATGTAGGTACCTACATAGAACATTTAGCACTTTTTGAAAACATGTAAAAAAACAACATTTTGCTTTACCAAAGAAAACCATCAATGTAATCAAAATGGTGGTTTTTGTATATGGAAACAAATTGCTGCCTGAAAGCAATTCTTTCGTCCGGCCCTGCCTCCAAAATACGAATTCCTTCAGTTATTAAGAACTACGATGATTTTTTTTGATATCTCTGTCACTCCGTTCAAGTTGAAATCCAACTTATATTCTCACTCTATTTATACGCTAGGAATACTATGTAATATGTACAACACAGTACTCAGTACTCAGGAACGATCCGTTCAGCTCAGTTTAGTACAGTCTGAGTTTTGTTAATCTAAAATCCGAATTCCAAATTGAAATTGAATACAAACTGGGAAGTGGAAAACGTGAAACCTGGAGGCTGCCAGAAAATGCTGAAAATACGATAGAGAATAATACAGAGGACAAGTGAAAGTAAAATGAAATACGGAAACGGAGAGGAAAATATATCAAAGGCAAAGGAGGCAAAAATACAGAGAGAGACCCATCACATCACATCTTCCATCAATTTCCAAATGTAACCTTTCACCTATACCAATAGCAAACCAATATATTCCCATCATATTTATTCAGTCATTCAGTTTCTGTCCAACTTATAGCGCTATACCACCCTATATACTGATACTGATATTTCCTATACAAGCATCAGTCTACTCGGGCTACGAGTACCACTCTTATGCTAAACATTTTAAGCCCATAAGCAAAACCTACGATCCAATAACCAGGAACTAGAACCACTATACAAACATTCCGATTCCCGGAAAAGAAAAACGCCAATGGCGACTCAATTACTGCTACTCTTACTCTTGGAAGGTTATGTATGGGAACTTGCGTAGGTTACGAAGAACCTACCTACGTAATAAACTTATTGGTATATACAAACAAAAATACATCCTATATGTTACAATTTACATTTAATGATCATCAGTTATTTTTAGAAATGTACCTACCTAGCTACCTACCTAGGGACTAAAAAGCTTCCGCTTTTGATGTGGTAAAGAACGTCAACGTGGCAAATTACAAATCTTAATGTACTGACTTTAAGGATTTTTGATTTAAAGTAAAATTTATGCATTTTCATATTGTCGGATTTGGATTAATGCAAAACTATTTGTATGTGATTTTCTTAGGGATTTTTTATTTCATCTCAAAGACTTAAAGTTCAGTGGCAATACATTTCGTCTGTGAGGAACCAAAATGACCCATATCCAATTTAAGCTGGAATCAAAATGAGCAATGTCTTAAAAGCAATATGAGAAACATGCGTCAAATGTTAATTGGGAGATTTTGAAAAACGTTAAATGTCCTATTTACATGTTTTTGCGAAGAGGCAAAGTGTTCTGATTCCATGTTTTTGAAAAGGTGCAAAATGTCCTAATTGAATGTTTTTGAAAAGTGCAAAAGGTTCTAATTCTATGTTTTTGAAAAGTATAAAATGTTCAAATTCCATGTTTTTCAAAAGGTGCAAAATGTTCTAAAAAATTCCGTGTTTGAAAAGTATAAAATGTTGTTTACATATTTTTGAAAAGTGCAAAATGTTCAATTTAAATGCTCTCAAGACATATTTGAATATTTTTGTGGATGATGGATATTGTTTTTAGCTAAAACTGGATATGGGTCATTTTGGTTCTTCACTGACAATATGTCCTGTGGGTTGCTTTTTGGTTTGTCGTTCCTGTTGTGGCTATACAAAAAACAATGTCGCATGTTTTGAGTATTTTCCTTGTCATATATGACATTCAACATTATTAGTATGCACCAAGCATCTAATCCAAAACCTACAAACTACCATCTCCGAAATCTACATAATCATTTATTCATTTTGACTACTAATTTAATCCCCATGAGAACAGTACACATTTACAATGCCGCTCATTGGAACTTGATCAGGAAATCTCTCAGCTCTTAATAATTCTTAAATTCTAAAAACATTAAAGCTGCCCTATTGCTTATCCCATTGTCCCCGTCCTCGCAGATTCTTTCTTACTAATCGATAAAATATTATTCAAGAAAACTTATTACACACAAAATATTTACAGAAAATGGCTACAAAAGCCACATATATAGCATATAAATTCATAACATCTAAGTCAAATTCGATTTGCTATAATTGACCAGCGAAGCGGCCACTTCAAATAACTATAAAGTCTTATTAAAACTAAATCTATTAAAAGTACTCTGTTCCTTCCGGCTCTGGTCTAATTTCTATTTCTGTTATTTTATAGAAAACAAAACAAAAAACAAATTGAAGAGTTTTATCTATTCGCTTAATTGTGTTTTCTAATTTCATAAATTCTATTTTACCAAAATTCATAATAAAAATTTTAATAATCAAGTGAAAGTAACTTTCACCGTTAGTTGGGTTGTAAAAAAATTGAATTTTAAGAGAAAGTTTTTGTTTTTTGACGTTTGCACGTCAAATTTCTGTACTAATCTTGATAGTAAATTGAAAAATTAGCAAAATCTCATAAAAAAATAAAATTACGGCGATTGCAAAATTTTAAAGGTGGAGGAAAATTGGAAGGGAAGGGAATAACTAATGCAATTTTGAAAATATTCAGAATATAATGCAATAATAATGTACTTTCTCCTAATATTTTTATTAGTTTTGGTGGTTTATTAGTAAAAGTCGTTAAAAAATTTGATTTAAGTGTTGTGTGTCCCCACTTTTTGTAAGGTAGGTACAATAGAATAAATAATTGGACTGAATTAAAAGAACTTCATGACTCTGATTATTTATTTGATGGAATGATGTGCGTAATTTGCATACAAAATTTACGGTAGAAGAATTTAAATAAAATGTTGAAAATAGCGTGCGAAAATGAGACTGACTCTAACGTAAGAGTGAGAAAAAAAACTAATAACAAGTATGAAAGCGGGATTTTGTCTTTGGAATTTCTCGAATTCTTTTTTAAGTCTCTCATTTTAATTTCTTACATTTTCAGCGTCAAACTTTCTTCTTTTTTTTTCTCTCTCTCTCCTTTTTCTTTCTTACGTTAGCTTGAATGGACTGTGTTAAATTAATGAGGTTGTCGCCAGAGATTTCAAATGAAAAAGAGATCCCATCCATCCAGTCGAGTAGTGCTTTACGGTGGACTTCATTTTCTTTGTTCTACGCGTTCTGGGGACTACAGATTGAGCCCTACATATAAGGACATCTACTACAAGTAAGCACTTTTTAAGTTCAGTATATGCGCATAACTATAACCTTTGTCTATAAATGCGTTAGTAATTAATACCATCTTTAAAAAGCTGTAAAGTGCAGGTAGTGTTATCTTTTGTACCATTTCTATTTAGAGAAAAAAAAGTTACAAACCCTCTGAATTATTTTTATTTTTTAAACCCACTAATACTGACAGACAAAACAACGATGTACATAAAATCTTATTTACCGTATTTCCAAGTTTAGTACACCCACCATATCGTCTGTGAAGAACCAAAATGACCCATTTCCATTTTTAGGTAAAACCAATATCAACTATCTATATTGAAAAATGTCTTCCAAGCGCAAGCATTTAAATAGAACATTAAGTACTTTTTAAAAATATGTAAATTCAACATTTTACACTTTTCAAACACATTGAATTATAAAATTTCGCACTTTTCAAACACATGGAATTAGAAAATTTTGCACCTTTTCGAAAACATGGAATTAGAACATTTTGCACTTCAAAAACATGGAATTGGAACATTTTGCACCTTTTCAAAAACATGGAATTAGAACATTTTGCACCTTTTCAAAAACATGGAATTAGGACATTTTACACTTCAAAAACATGGAATTGGAACATCTTGCACGTTATCAAAAACATGGAATTAAAACATTTTGCACCTTTTCAAAAACATTTTAATATGACATTTGACGTTTTTCAAAAACTCATAATTAACATTGTACGCATGTTTCTGTTTTTTTTCTTATGACATACCTCGTTTTGATTGTAGCTTAAATTGGAAATGGGTCATTCTTCACTCACCATTTGCAACCTATACTCTCAAATTCCTAATACCTCTTAGTAAATTCGAATGCAGCGTAACATATTATGTCAGGGTAGGTAATGGGTAAAACTGGGACCAATATGAGCAAATACGGTAACACTACTAGTTAATTTGTGTAGGTAGATTGGTAGATAGTAAGTTCTGCATTTTAATGGACGTTCTCTCTCATCCAAATGAAGCCGGGGAAGCCGAAAACGAGAGCGACAAAAGTCAAATGGTTTCGAACAAGAACATTAAATTATATGACAGACAAAAAGGGAAACGTCACTCGGGTCGTAACTTGTAATGTTCCCAAGTGTAATAAACATGTAGGAAAATGGGAGTTTAGGTAAAAGTGTAAAAGTAGCCTGAAGGAAGGAGCAGGAGCAGGAGAGCGGGGTCAGAAGTAGAAGGCTAAAAGGTGAGACAGAGACACACACACACACAGATACATTTCATCACGTATGATCTTTGATCCATTTACAAATTCAATGGGATGATCCAATTTTAGAATTTTGAGACTTTTGAGAGTGAAGACCTCAGAGTGTACAACGGCAACGAGAACAGAGAGAGAAAAAAAACCTTAAGGAAACAAAATTATTTGAGATGGGAATGAAAAAGACTCCCGAAGAGACATACTTATATAATAGGCATGAATGGATCTTGTTTTCTTCTTTACATCGCATCTCTATAGACTCCATAAGGAAGACAGTACACTGCACTGTAGACAGTGCTGTCAGTGCAGAACTAATCGTAAGAAAAAGAAAAGAGATCTACTCATCTCCTACTCCGTCTGATGTGTAAGTCTCATCCTCATGATATGATACTCATCGTCGTCAGACGAAGACGCAATTACCCAATAAAATAGTGAAGCTAACATGGAAAAGGGAAAAAACCATAATCCACAAAGACTTTTTTTGACTCCATTTTATTTTATTTTTTCTGTATTTTATTTTATTTGTTACTTTACATACTATAATATGCATATCGTCTGTGAAGAACCAAAATGACCCATATCCATTTGTAGCTAAAAACAATATTCACTATCTACAAGAATATTGAAAGATGTCTTAAAAGCATTTACAAAGAATGTCTTGCATTTTTCAAAAACATGTAAATAGAATATTTTACACTTTTCAAAAATATGTATGTAGAACATTTTAATTTTTTTTAAAACATGGAATTAGAACATTTTGCACTTTTCAAAAATATGTATGTAGAACATTTTAATTTTTTTTAAAACATGTAAATATAGAACATTTTACACTTTTCAAAAACATGTAAATAGAACATTTCACGCTTTTCAAAAACATGTAGATAGAACATTTTACGCTTTTCAAAAACATGTAAATAGAACATTTCACACTTTTCAAAAACATATAAATAGAACATTTTACGCTTTTCTAAAAACATGTAAATAGTACATTTTGCATTTTTCAAAAACTCTTAATTAACATTTTACACATGTATCTCATTTGGTTTTTATGACATATGTAGCTCATTTCGATTGAAGCTTAAATTGGATATAAGTCATTTTGGTTCTTCACAGACGATATAGATAATTTTCTCTGCCGGATCTTCCCTCTAAAACTGAAAACGACAACTATAAAAGGTAACGGTAACAGTGACGGTAAGCCTGGTCAAATTCCAAATCCCCAACCAACAAACAAGGTTTCAGTTCTGGTTCTTTGGTATTTAGATATTGTTTTGATCTTAATTGACATTGAACGGAACGGATAGTATAGCGGCCGGTTCTACTGCTATTAGGCAAAATACGGTAGCTGAGTAAAAATGTTCAAAAATACAAAAATGCATCAGAATTTGACCTTTACCTTCAATTTCAATAGTTTCCATGTTTCTACACACTTGCACCGTTTATTTCCATTTCCTATCCACTTTCACGGATGCGATGGACGTCCTCGAGGACACACGCAAACAGAAAATTATCACATTTAGAAACGAGGGAAACGGTTGAGTAAGGGAAGTGTAATGTCAGTAATGTGTAACTATTTGAAGACCACAAAACCACCACAACGAGGTTTCCATTACCACAAGTCATAGTGCTTAATTACATGCTATTTTGTACTTACAGGACTCCACCCCCAACAAGGATTTGTCAGTCCAGTCCTACAGGACCATTAACCTGTACCAGTAGTAGGCGATGAGCAATGTACTATGTAGGTACATATTGTCTGTGAAGAACCAAAATGACGCATTTCCAATTTCAACTGGAATCAAAATGAGCTCACAATCATAAAAACAAAATAAGAAACATGCGTACAATGTTAGTTAGGAGTTTTTGAAAAACGTAACATGTTATATATTAACATGTTCTTGAAAAGGTGCAAAATGGGCTAATTCCATGTTTTTGAAAAGATGCATAAATTTCTAATGTCATGTTTTTGAAAAGGTGCAAAATGTTCTAATTCCATGTTTTAGAAAATGTGCAAAATTTTCTAATTCCATGTTTTCGAAAAGGTGCAAAATGTTCTAATTCTATGATTTTGAAAAGGTGCAAACGGTTCTAATTCTATGTTTTTGAAAAGGTGCAAATTGTTCTATTTAAATGCTCCCAAGACATATTCAAATATTTTGGTAGATAGTGGATATTGTTTTTAGCTAAAAATGGAAATGGGTCATTTTGGTTCTTCACAGACGATATAGGAATATATTATAGTACTTAGCACAAGGTAATGTCGCGCTTCAAATCTGAATATAAATTTATTTCGTTTTCCTGTGCCGTTACCATCAACGTTGTTGTTCAGAATTGAAACAAACGAGCCTGGTTTGTCTCTTGCGCCGGTTCTGCTCAACATATCACTACCCGTACGTCACTAATAATTATAACTGAAACAGTTTAAAAGCATAGACAGAAGGTTAGTAATTTAAGTGGGCTGGTATAGTACCTACCGTAACCGTAGCTTATCTAGCAGTAGGCAGTAGATCCCACCAACTGTAATGAGAAAGTACAAGATAAATGTACACACTACGTTTAGTAAACAAAACATATATGAGCCGTTTTAAGTATAAATTCCGTTAAAAAACACGCTGCTTCCTATATTTCAGCTAAATAAAAGTCAGAGCTCTGTACACTATTGTTTTTTTTATCAGAAATATTATGTAGTAAAATTTTATTAATTTAATTACGCTTTAATTAACTTCCAATTTAACATTACAAATAATTTTTTAAAATTATTATAACTAAAACTATACTGACCACTGGGCAAAGGTAACTTACAAGTTTCAAGTTTTAACATTATATATTATGAAAGGGTATTTAAGAAATTAGAAACATAGAATCAGGCGATCAGAGCCCTTTATTTATTTACCTATAACACATTTAAAACAAAACAAAAATTATACAGTAAAAATAAAATTCTTATCAGGGGTAAGTGCTTAAATTTTATTATTTAATTACCCTTTAATTAACTTCCAATTTGACAACTCCCAATCCCATTAATAGTAATGACATTTTTTTTATTGAATTAATGTATTCACATGTATTCGAAAAAAGAAAAATATTCAATTTAGAATCAGACTATGTACTATACTAGACAGAATATTTTTGTGCAATTCTTGATACTTCGTACACTTGACTTGTAGGCGTAGGTAAGCTGGTACTTGATTTTGCAGTCACAACTCTTGAGCACAAACTGAATCCAAATCTTTCACAATAGTTTTTTTGTTTTTCGTGGGGCCGTTCACAAATTCAGTAAGCACAAAAGTTGTCCAAATCCAAATCTTAAACAAATAAATCACCCAACTTTTCATCATCTTTAAATAGGCATTACTCCCGGCGCTTTTGATTAACACACATCCCCTTACTCTCCTTACTACCGTAGTATGCGAACGATCCCTTATATACCGGCACCGGCACCGGCTAACCTACATTCCACATAAAATCATGGTAGTAAAAGGAAACTTTTCTTCACACTATAAGAAACCTCATCTAAAAACACATGGCCAGAGCCATTTTCATTAATACAGTTCAGGTACTTTGAACTTAACTCTTGGAAAACTTCTTAAAATACAGTCACCGACGCCGATCCCGTTCCCGTTGCAGTGGTGCGTCTAAACCTCGAGATTTCAAGGCTCATTTCATCACAGACTTACACAACAATTGATAGAGCTATACTTTATAGTTACATGAGTAGTTCTATCTTCTAGACACAGTAGAAGTACCTCGCATTGGTAAGGTAAGCTAAGGTAACTTTCTCAAGGAAATGCTAATTAAGAAATAACAAACGACGTTGAGTTCACTTTTCGAAACAGGGCCAAACAAAGGAATTGTTTTTAGGGAGCAATTTGTTTCAATACAAAAACCACCATTTAGATTTTATTGATGGTATTCTTTTGGTAAAGCAAAATGTTGTATTTACATGTATTAGAAAAGTGAAAAATGTTCGATTTACTTGATTCAGAAAAGTGCAAAATGTTCTATTTACATGTTGTGAGAAAAGTGGAAAATATTTTATTTCCATGTTTTTGAAATGTGTAAAATATTCTTTTTACATATTTTTTAAAACTGCAAAATCCATTTCGATTTACATGTTTTTTGGAAATTCAGACAGCGGGGGCTGCCTGCGCTGGCCACATTATCCGGCCCTGTTTCGAAATCTAAATTCAAATCAAACTGTACCCCTACCTCAGCCAAAAATAAGCCACCTAACAAAAAAAAAGACAAAAGAAAATACCATAGGTAGAGAGATATTGCCTAAAAAAGTTTCAAGTATGAATTGTTCTATCTACGCACGACTCACACTATGTTCTATATACGTCACTTAAATATAGGCAATACAAGTTTCACCTATTGCGATGGCACTACGCAACTACTACACTACCTACCTACCTATTCAAGTCAGGTTTCGGTTTCAATGTAAAATAGTACTAAACTATACCTGCCACAAGTCAACGATCCGATTCCTAATATAACTTTTTTTACACACTATCATAACAATAATAAATTGAAGATAGGAGATTTTGGTATTTAGACTCAATACCACAAACAATAGCCAGGATCAGAGCAATGAAGCAATGTTGTTTTCCAAAAACGCATATGTTCCGGAGTATCCTGAGCACCGGGCACCGAGTTAATTCAAAACTCATTCCAAATTTTCAAACTTTATACAGACAAATAGAATATTTGGTAATTTTAGAAACTTGAGGAATGTGCAGTGCAATCTTAAACGATTAAATCATTCATGTTTTTTTTGTATTTTTAGAAAGTGTGCAGAATCCTCTTATTAAATATTTTGTTTAATTTAAACTAAATATATAATGTAATTAAACACAGCTTTAAAAAGTACTTGAAAACTTCTGTTTTGTACATATGTACTGATATAGGTAGGTAAATTTTTTAAAGGCGCACACGAAGCTTAATCATAACACCTTTTGAAGTTTTGATAAAGTTCAAAACTTTCATTTCTCTACACACACACACACACACACAGTGCACAAGACTGCAGATATTAATTTGAACATATAGTTATTTAAACTTGCTTTCTTACATATTATATCTTGTATTGTATACTCAACTATGGCAACTCTTCAATATATAACTATACCATCACTATGGTTACCTACTTAATAACATAATCCTAATACAACCACTAACTTCTAAACTACCCCTGGCCTGGCATTGCTTTAACTTTGGCAGCTGGAAGCTACGGAGAAATTTAATAGGCTAAATCTGCTCAAACTTGACGTATATATAAAAAAGAAATTCCTCCTTGTCTTTGACGTTAGAGTTAGAGTGTTCAAGAAAGTAGGTAGGTAGAATGAGAGGTAGTAAAAACTAACAGAGGAATACTCAATGATGATCCAGGAAATCTGGAATCTCAACATTTTACAGAATTTTACCCACATTTCGAACTCAGTTTAAATTTTGGCTCCATATACATACATGACCCGTACCAGTGCTAGCGCCTGCATTATACAACTATATATCGTCTGTGAAGAACCAAAATGACCCATAACCAATTTAAGCTACAATCAAAATGAGCTATGTCATAAAAACACAATGCGAAACATTACGTAAAATGTTAATTAGGAGTTTTTTAAAAACCTAAAATGCCCTATTTACATGTTTTTGAAAAGGTGCAAAAATTTTTAATTGTATGTTTTTGAAAAGGTGCAAAATGTTCTAATTCCATGTTTGTGAAAAATTCAAAATTTTCTATTTCAATGCTCTCAAGACATATTTGAATATTTTGGTAGATAGTGGATATTGTTTTTAGCTAAAAATGGAAATGGGTCATTTTGGTTCTTCACGGACGATATGCATCCATATAGCATACCGTACTCGCCTATCTCCCTCCATCATTTTCAATGCATTCTCACATGTCTAATAATAGTAATAATAATAATAATAATACTTCGTTATAATGCGCATAGTTGGCAGTACGGGCGGCGTACGGTTGACTGTAGAAATCATAACCAGCTTTTAAGAAAAGACCTTTTACTTCCTTTCACTATTCTGCAGACGCACAGAATGTACCGTAACCTTTACCACCTCCACCCCCCCCCCCCCCCCACAACCGCAAAATAACGCACAATACAAATAAATCACAGAGCAGCTTAATTTCACCCGAGTTTGAAAATTGAAAATCCGTAACAAAATATTCTTGCAAATATTTTGCTAAAAAAAATAACCAGAACGATTTTGCACATTATCTAGAAGTTTAAAATGCAAAACAGATATGAATTAGGCCCAGTTTTTCGGCCATATAAATTTTATTTTTCAAACAAATTACAAAAACTAAAAACTAGTTTTGACGTTTAATTTAAAATATTTAATTATTCTGTGTAGCCTCATTCTTATTCGTTTTGGCAGTAGAGGGGACGTCAAAGATTACTGGACACTCTGTACACACATTCACAATCCACATTAGCATAATATTATAGGCATCTTATTACAGATTACAGACTACCACGACGTCGCTTTCCCTTAAATTCCCTATAGGCTCCTTTAAAATCCAAACTGGTGATGGTTTCAGTTTTCGATATCGGGCTCCGGCTCCGGCTCTCCACTATTTTTTACTCCCCTCCCATCATCATAACAGAAGAATTCAAATGATAAGCTAATATATAGAATTACAGAGCTCAGCATGATGACCGTCACTTTTGGTTTTGGTTGAGTTCTTGGTTTAGATGTTTGCTTATTTTGTGTGTGTGTGTGTCTGTCTGTGGTTTTGGTCGTCTCCATCTTATTGATTTTCAATTTGGCAAGATCATGAAGGGGTCGGGTGAAATCATTTCATTTTTCTCTTCACACTCCACAATCCATTTACTCTGAACGAAAGTCAAATTCGGATTCTCTGCCATTGCCTATAATATATAATAGAGAAGAAAAAAAGTAAAAAAAGATGAGAAAAAAAAACATTTTTTATTTTAGTTTTCCTGTACATACATCACATACCAGTACCGGTCCCAGTACCAGTCATACCACATAACATAACATAAGCATCATATTACTTGTAATATACTTTTTTTAACTATCATCCATTTCATTTTCACTCCCACCCTTTCCTTTACCTAGCATACAACAATTTACTATTCGGAAGGAAATGCAGACATATACATGAACGGTATAGGAAATTCTTCCAAGCCTATTAGATTATATCGTCGGTGAAGAACCAAAATGACCCATATCCATTTTTAGCTAAAAAAAATATCCAATATGTACAAAAATACTGAAATTTGTCTTGCAAGCATTTAAATAGAACATTTTACACCTTTCAAAAACATTTAAATAGAACATTTGACACTTTTCAAAAACATGTAAATAGAAAATTTTACACTTTTCAAAAACATGTAAATAGAACATTTGACACTTTTCAAAAACATTTAAATAGAACATTTAACATTTTTCAAAAACATGTAAATAGAACATTTTACACTTTTCAAAAACATGTAAATAGAACATTTTACACTTTTCAAAAACATGTAAATAGAACATTTTACACTTTTCAAAAACATGTAAATAGAACATTTTACACTTTTCAAAAACATGTAAATAGAACATTTTACACTTTTTAAAAACCCTTAATTAACATTTTACGCATGTTTCTCATTTCTTTAATGGCATAGCTCATTTCGATTCCAGCTTAAATTGGATATGGGTCATTTTGGTTCTTCACAAACGATATTTCATTGCAATACTACTACTACTGCCACGCACTCACAATTCAATTTCAATACACCAAACATCCCACAAGTACAATGAACAAACAACAGCAAACAAAAAACCAGCGCCAAAGCTGAACAAATAATAGATTCCTTTCACACACACACACAAGACTCGATCAG